>JARBWK010000014.1:33429622-33444913 GCA_030556195.1 Anolis apletophallus | reverse complement strand
TTATTTATTTTATAAAGGAGTATTAAATATAAATATTTGTAAAATGGAAGATAATCCAAAGGACAAGGAGAGTACTTAATTTAAGTTATGCTGAAAGAAAATTAGCACTATCCAAAAGCAATCTGGAAGTAAAAGGAATTTTTGTTTGGTTTAGAGAGTGGGTGTGATGGTATTTTATCTATCTATCTATCTATCTATCATCTATCTATATGTTTTATGTATTATATGTCCCATTACTTGTATGTTTGAAACGAGCTAAACTACGTTAATGATATGTAAGCAAGGGGGAGTGTCATGACTCCACAGATGGCAAGACAACACCAAGCTAAGTAAAACATATAAAGTTTATTGCCAACAAAAACATAGCCTAGTCCGCGTTCCAAAAATATACACACCAAAAACAAAGCAGAAGCCGTCCGTCTTCAATAAATAATCTTGAACAGGAACGTGGCTGGCAGATATTGATGTGAAGACCCGTCCAAAAGAAGGAAAGAAGGGGCACTTCACATTCCAGGAGCTGGGTATACAAATAAACATGAAAAACCCCGCAACCCCACAGCAAACTCCCCTCACCTTTATACAATACCAGACACTCACAGCAACACAGGAAATGTTCAATCAGGACGCGGTAGACACTAAACATAAAGCACACATTAAAATCCCAACCCCCAACATGCAACAATATCAGCTAGACTGCCATAGCAGCTCCCAGAACCCAGCATGAACACAGCCCAAATACTCAGCTTGCTGGGGAATCAAGACCAGGACAGGAACCCACAAGATACACGATACAGGACCCAACAACCCACAGCAACACCTTGGCCGACCACAGATTCCCAAATCCCCAGGCCTTACTGTTATACCCTTACAAATCAGAGTCCTCAGACTCCCCACCCAACCGCCCTAGTGCTCTCAGCTGCAGTCCTGGGTGTGTTCCACCTTGCTGTTCAGTTAAAGAACCCCAGTCCCGTTCATCCCCACTAGGCCAGTCAAGGTCACTGGAAAAACCAAAAATGAGCTTTCGCTGGACTCAGCGTTGCACATCCCTGACCTCCTGTACCAGTGCTGAGTCCAGCTCAGTATCACTGTCTTCTGAAGTTAACTCCACATCAAACCCTCAAAAGTCTCATCACTGGTAGGCTCCTAAGTATTTATGGACCTTCCTCCTATGCTCTGCCTCTTCCAAATGCTCATCACTTGCAGCCCTCTTTCTCCCAGCTGCAGGAGGACTGCCCAAACCTCCCTCTTCCAAGGTCATGTCCCACAACTCTCCTCTGCCGAAGCTACTCACTTGTAGCAACTACAGACTCAGGTGCTCAACCACGACAGGGAGTGGATGTGCATATGTACATGTCTTTGTTGTTGTTTGTCTTCATGAATAAAAACTAAATTAAAAGAGAGAGATTCAGCCATAGAAACCCACGGGTAACTTTGGCAAATCAATCTTGAGGAAGGTAAGGGCAAATCTCCAAAACAAATCTTTCCAAGAAATCACAATGAAAAGGATTGTATTAAGGTCACCATAAGTCAGAAACAGCTTGAGGTACACTATCACAGCAGTAACAACAACATCCAGCTTTCGGAATCCTGAAAGTTAGGGTTGAGGCTGCTCGGTGGGTTCTGGGAAGGCTGGGTTAGGGAATGGAAAGAAGCTGTGGGAAGATTGGGGGGTCAATGTAAGGACAAATTCATTATGTGAACTAGAAGAGAGGAAGATTTATAGATAAGCAGAAGTTAAAAAGAGAGTCTAATAACTTCTTCTCAGTGGGGGACTCTACATTTTTCTCAGAGGAACGAAAGGAGAGGGCTGAATTGCGAAGCTTTGCTGAATGGGATACAAACTAAGACAAAGCATGTTTTTCAGCAGAGACTTCCAGCATGTTTCAAAGGAGGAAGAGGAAAGGCAAACTTCTTAAATTAAAAGAAAGTAAAATTAATGTCAAGTGGCAAAGTTCTCTGCTTGATTTGGACTTCCCGCCGATCAATTTAATCCACTCGGTTTGGGAGGATATTTGCTCTATAAACATCAAGTTGCAGACACACACACACACACGACACATTTTATCTGTTCTCACATTTCACTGTATTCTTTAGTCAAACAAAGATTCCCAAAAGTCTCTTCCACATGGGCAAAACCTGTCATGGACGATAGCATTTCTTATTGCATTCCCCTTTGTTTTGTTTTTTCCCAAATATCCAAATGGCATTTTATTTATTAATTTATTTATTTATCATTTTTCTAATCGCCGCCCCTCTCCGAAAGGCGACTTAGGGCAGTTTACACAAGGCAGTCTCTGCCTTCAATCAAAAACACAAGCAAACAAAACCAAACAATAGCCATATAACATAACAATTAGCCATTAAACATACAAGTGCAGCCTCAGCATCACGTTGAAATCACTTTCCGTCACTTTTGCCAATCACATGATGTTTGAGTACTCCCCTTTAAGTAGTATGTTGTTTGCATCACAAAGACAAAGATGCTGGCAAAACAGATAGACTTGTTTATTACAAGGATAGTGATAAAGGATAAATATGTCTAATCTTCACCTTCTTTCTTTTTGCAGAATATTTCCACTCTCTTTCCTAGGCCCTTCCACGAGCCCTATATCCCAGAATATCAAGGCAGGAAATCACAATATGGCTTAGAACTGGGTTATCTGAGTTTCACTCAGGATAATGTGGGATTTTTCTGTTTGACATCTGGGGATATATACTATGGGGAAGTGACCCCTATCTCTCCAGGGCCCTTCCATCGCAGCCCTATATCCCAGGAATATCAAGGTGAAAATCCCGCACATCGCTTTGAACTGGGTTATCTGAGGGTGCATTCAGAAAGCTTTTTTATTGTAGCTCCCACAATTGTAGCACCCATGGGTAGGCAACGGGGGGGGAGTACAATGCACCAGGGGGTCCGTTGGCATTGGGACCCGCACAGGCTGAGGGATTCGGAGGATGAGTTGGAAGGCCCAGAGCAAGATTGGTCAGCCCCGTGCCTTTGCCCAGTTCACCTGTAGAGAGTTTAGCCTGGGATCTTGAGTGGGAGCATTCTCCCGGGAAGGAGCGGACCAGGTGGAGATGGGAGGCAGTGAAGCAGATAGCGGAGATAGTTATGAATTCCCAAATGGCCGAGGTTCCCAGGAGCTGGCTGAACAGCAGATGGAGGCTAGCGGATGGGAACTGGGAGGCTTCTTCTCAGGAAGATAGCGATACTAGGCTGGAAGAGCGGGGCCGTTCTTCTCATAACAGGCGCAGGACATAGAGGAGGGCAGGGAGGAGCTGGCACCTGTCCCTAGACCGTCCACCGTTCGGAAAGTAGAGACTGGGCGCCGGGCCCTAGATCGTCGGGGGGCCCGGCCGAGGATTAAAATGCAGCCTGTGGGAACTGATCCTCAGTTCTCCGGCCACGTCTACTGAATAGGCGTCGAAGCAGAGTAGGACCACAAGCTAACCGTGGTCATCAAGTCTTGCCTTGCCTTTGCTTTGTTTCCTGAGCCGCAGTGGTTTGCGGCACCTGCCTTGGTTCCTGATTCGCATTGGATGCGAAACCTGCCCTGTTTCCTGATCCGCATTGAATTCGGAGCCTTGCCTCGCTTCAAGCTATTTGCCATTCCACTTTGACTATTGACTTTATACTTTGAATACTTGCATTTCTATGACTATATACCCTTTGGACTGTTTTTATATTCAATAAAACTAGTTAGCCTTTGATACGTCTCCGTGTGTGTTAAAGGGGCAGTTCTAAGTCGGCGTCGTGACAGTTGGCGGAGAACTCCTCGAACCCCTTTTGCACCACGGGACGTACTCAGGAACCGCAGACAGCGCACTCCGGCTCCATCGTCCCCACGGTTGCCATGGCTAACCTGACGGATCAGCAGGTGCAGGACATGCAACAGAGTGGGAGCCTGCGGACCGGGCCGGACGGCACCCGGGGTGAGCCCACCTGGCCTTCAGTGGCAATCCGACCCAGGTGGAGGTTTTTGTGCCAAGTGGAACTTTACTTGGAGCAGCGCCCAACGAGTTTGCCAATGATCGAGCCAAGGTGGTTTTTGTCTTCAATCTGCTGGAAGGGTTCGGCAACGTGGGCCACCGCATTGATCCGGGCGCAGTCCCCATACCAACACGCTGCAGGCTTTCCTGGATGCGATCAGGGAAACATGGGGGGCCCCGTGAATGAAGAACTGGCTGAGAGGGATCTGGCCCGGCTGACGTGCACGGATATCTCCCTGTCCCAGTACATCTCCCGTGGTCGTGTTCTGGCTTCCCAGACGCAGGGGGGTCTGCTGCCGTTGGTATCACTACATTGCGGGATTGCCGCGGAACTACAACAGGAGATGATCAAACATCCTCGGCCCGCCAGATCTGAGGCTGCCATCACCTTGAGCCTTCGGTTGGAAGCGGGACTACCAAACCAGAGACGGTGGACAAGGGCGTTATGGTGAAACCAGTGGCGCGGAAGGAAGTGGCTGGTCAGTTTCACCCCCGGCTATTGCCAGTGCCGGCGGGCCCGGATGACCCTGAGCCCATGCAGTTGGGTACAGTTCGACCCAAAGTTGACCAAGCTGAGAAGGCCCGGCGTCAGCGCCAACTTGTGCTGGTACTGCGGGGCTGGACATTTTTCTAAGGAGTGCCCCCAGAAGCGTGGAGGAAAGACTCCTCGGGCCTCTGCCGCCCTCGGAGGGGCCCCGAGCCCAAAGAGGCCCTTCAGGCGACGGGGGAAGGGGGCCGGCCGGGTGTAAGAGGGTTCGCTCACTCGGCCGACGGCCGCTAACCTCCCCTGAACCCAAGACTGGACAATTGTTCCTTGTAATGGTCAGTTTGTGGTCGCCAGAGAAGGGGCCAATGATGGTCCATGCCATGATTGACTCGGGAGCGACCAACAATCTTCATCGATGCGGACTATGCCAAGTCCGGATTAAATTTCCTTGATCTCCAAGAGCCTAAGGGTGTCCAAACCATTGATGGGAGAGTCCTGAAAACAGGGGCTGTGACGTATACGGCTCCTACCAGGATGTGGACTAGCTCCCATAAAGAGGACATTTCTTTCCTTGTGACCAGGCTCCCAGATTTCCCCATTGTCCTGGGCATTGTGTGGCTCGCACTCCACGACCCCCAGATCTCCTGGGCTAAGAGGCAGCTCATTTTTTTCTTGGACCATTGCCAGGGCCACTGCATGGACGGCCCGGGCGTGCCTGGCCCAAGAAGTGGAGAATGTGGCTACTTGCCCAAGAAGTATGCCGGATTTTGGGATGTCTTCAGTGAGAAGGAGGCGAACGCTTGCCCTCGCGCACTGGCCCTATGACTGTGCCATTGAACTGCAACCGGGGCCCCGATCCCGCGGGAAGACTCTACCCTCTCTCGGAACCAGAGCAACAGGCTCTCCGAGATTTCCTGGATGAGAACCTGCGGAAGGGGTTCATTCGGCCCTCCCAATCCCGGCTGGGGCTCCGATTCTTTTTCGTCAAGAAGAAATCGGGAGTTGCGGCTGTGCAATGACTACAGGGAACTCAACAAGATCACGATCCGGAATCGCTATCCCCTGCCCTTGATCCCCGAGCTCTTGGAGCGGATGCGGGAGCTAAGGTGTTCACTAAACTGGACCTGAGGGGGCTTACAACCTTGTCCGGATTCGACAGGGCGATGAATGGAAGACGGCCTTCCAGACCAAGTGGGGCAGTTTTGAATACCTGGTGATGGGATTCGGTTTGTGCAACGCTCCCGCCTGTTTCCAACATTTCATGAATGACATTTTCCGAGACCTGTTGGACCGCTATCTGGCGGTCTATTTAGCATCGATCTGCTGATTTTTCTCCGGATCAGGCGACCCATGATCGCCATGTCAGGAAGTGCTCCAGAGACTGAGGGCCCACGGGCTCTATGCTAAGCTGGAGAAGTGTGCTTTCGACTTGCGTGAGGTGGACTTTCTGGGCTACCGTATCTCACCTACGGGCATTGCCATGGATGACACCAAGGTCCAAGCCGTGGTTGACTGGGCACCCCCTGCTAGCAAAAAGACATTCAAAGATTCCTGGGCTTTGCCAACTACTACAGAAAGTTCATTCCTGACTTTGCCAAGTGGGCTGATCCGATCACCCAGTGTTTGCGGGGAAAGGTGCCGTTCCGGTGGACTCCGGAGGCCGTTGTGGGGTTTCGCAAATGACGCAGCTGTTCACAACCCAGCCGCTTGTGCAGCACCCCAACCCCCGCACCCTTTCATCGTCAGGCCGATGCTTCGGATGTGGCGGTGGGAGCGATCCTGCTACAGCCTCAGGGGACGGACTTGTTGCCCTGTGCCTACTACTCCCGGCAGCTGACGGCTCGGAAAAGAACTACACCATTTGGGAGAAGGAACTGTTGGCCATCAAGGTGGCTTTCGAGGTCTGGAGGCACCTGCTTGAAGGGGCCAAGTTCCCGGTGGAGGTTCACACCGACCACCGGAACTTGGAGCATCTGAAATCCCAGCGCAAGTTGAACCAGAGGCAACAGAGATGGTCCCTGTTCTTTGAGCGATTCAATTTCCGCATTCACTATGTGACCCCAAGCAGACCAAGCAAGCTGATGCGCTGTCCCGAAGCCGGAGTATGTGCGCGAGGGCGACGGGCCGTCCGAGGCCCGGTTGCTTAAAGCGGAGAACTTTGCGGCGGCTCGGGCGCGGCCTGTCAACCCTCCGGTGGCTCCGCCAGCCCCTGGCGACAAGAGGCCCTTGAGTGTGCGGGTCCAGGCTCGCCAGCGGACCGACCCGTGGGTGCAGGAGCAACTCACCAAGGGCCCTCCGGCTCCGTTTCAGGTAAAGAATGGGGTACTTTACCACCGGGACTCTGTCTATGTTTCCCCTGGGCCCGAGCGGGAGGACATTCTCAAGCTTTGCCACGATAGCCGGGCCGCAGGCCATTTTGGGCTTTTCAAGACTCTCCAACTGGTCCTCCGGGACTTTTGGTGGCTTAAAGTGCGGAGAGATGTGGAGGACTATGTGGGATCCTGCCCTGTGTGTCACCGGGCTAAGAACCAGGGGGGCAAGCCGGCCGGTTTGCTCCAGCCGCTTCCGACCCCCTCTGCCCCTTGGAAGATGATTTCGGCTGATTTCATCACTGATCTCCCCAAGTCCAAGGGTTTCACCACGATACTGGTCGTGGTGGACTGTTTCACCAAGATGGGTCACTTCATCCCCTGTGTGGGGTGCCTACTGCCAAAGAGACTGCTGATATGTTTGTGCAACATGTGTTTCGGCTGCATGGACTTCCCCAGAGCCTGGTGACTGACCGGGGCACCCAATTCACTTCCCAGTTCTGGAAGGCCGTCCAGAAGCTGCTGGGGATTGATGTGCGGATGTCCACGGCTCATCACCCGCAGACCGATGGCCAGACCGAACGGGTCAATGCCACCTTGGAGCAGTATTTGCGCTGCTATGTCAACTATCAGCAAAACAATTGGCGTCCCTGTTGTCCTTGGCAGAGTTTGCTTACAACAATGCGGCGCAGGAATCCATCAAAGAGACTCCTTTCTTTGCCAACTATGGACACCACCCTCGGTTCTACCCGCGGTGGACCCGTCCGGAGGCGTTTCGAGGCTAAGGATTGGCTTCGAGAGCTCACTGCACCCCAAGACTTGCTACGCACTCAATTGGACCAGGCGAAAGCTGACTACAAGCGGATGGCTGATCGGCGGCGCCAGGAGGGCCCCGACATCCTTGTGGGGGATAAAGTTTGGCTGTCCACCAAGAATTTGCCCACACAGCGACCCACCCGCAAGCTGGATGCGAGATTTTTGGGTCCCTACAAGGTTTTGGAGAAGGTGGGGCCTGTTTCCTTCAAACTACAACTCCCAGCGGACATGAAACTCCACCCGGTGTTTCATCGTTCGTTGCTCCGCCGGCGAAGGGGGTGCGGCCTGACGTGGCAGCCGCCTCCCTCCCCTGTGATGCGGGAGGGCGGGGAGGAGGTCGAGGTGCAGGACATCTTGGATGCCCGCCTCCGCTACAGGAAGTTGGAGTACTTCATTGACTGGAAGGGGTTTGGCCCGGAAGAACGCGCTTGGGTCAAGGCTCGAGATGTTCACGCCCCAGAGTTGGTGGCTCGCTTCCACCGCAACTACCCTGACAAGCCCAAGCCCCGGGGGCGGCCCAGGGGGGGCCCTGAGGGGGGGGGATAGTGTAGCACCCATGGGTCCGCTAGGGCAACGGGGGAGGGCAATGCACCAGGGTCCCGTTGGCATTGGGACCCGCACAGGCTGAAAGGGATTCGGAGGATGAGTTGGAAGGCCCAGAGCAAGATTGGTCAGCCGTGCCTTTGCCCAGTTCACCTGTAGAGAGTTTAGCCTGGGATCTTGAGTGGGAGCATTCTCCCGGGGAAGGAGCGGACCAGGTGGAGATGGGAGGCAGTGAAGCAGATAGCGGAGATAGTTATGAATTCCCAAATGGCCGAGGTTCCCAGGAGCTGGCTGAACAGCAGATGGAGGCTAGCGGATGGGAAACTTCGGGAGGCTTCTTCTCAGGAAGATAGCGATACTAGGCTGGAAGAGCGGGGCCGTTCTCATAACAGGCGCAGGGACATAGAGGAGGGCAGGAGGAGCTGGCACCTGTCCCTAGACCGTCACCGTTCGGAAAGTAGAGACTGGGCGCCGGGCCTAGATCGTCGGGGGCCCGGCCGAGGATTAAAATACGGCCCTGTGGGAACTGATCCTCAGTTCTCCGGCCACGTCTATACTGAATAGGCGCGAAGCGGAGTAGGACCACAAGCTAACCGTGGTCATCAAGTCTTGCCTTGCCTTTGCTTTGTTTCCTGAGCCGCAGTGGTTTGCGGCACCTTGCCTTGGTTCCTGATTCGCATTGGATGCGAAACCTTGCCCTGTTTCCTGATCCGCATTGAATTGCGGAGCCTTGCCTCGCTTCAAGCTATTTGCCATTCCACTTTGGACTATTGACTTTATACTTTGAATACTTGCATTTCTATGGACTATATACCCTTTGGACTGTTTTTATATTCAATAAAACTAGTTAGCCTTTGATACGTCTCCGTGTGTGTGTTAAAGGGGCAGTTCTAAGTCGGCGTTCGTGACAGCAATAATGGGCTTAGCCGACTTACCGGCTGAGCTGGTTGTGGGGCGGGGTTGCCCTCGCACCATCTTGGGAAGGGAGAAGGGGCTCCTTCTTCCCAGGAGCCCTGGAGTGGCGGGAAGGTTTCCTGCCACCAACGCTGGCCGGCCAATGATGGGGCTGGCCCTGCCCCCTCTTTGCAGCCGGCTGGTCTCCACTTCCACCCGGACAGCTTATTTAAGGCCGCCCGGGTCAGACTAGGCTGCATTTGGGGGCCAGTCCTGTTTTTCCTCTCACCTCCCTACTTTTTGCATTGCTTGATGATGTCCATTTTGTTCATACTTACTTCATTGTTGCATTGTTCATAGTTATGTGTTATTATTGTTCTTTGTCACAACTCTGTGCTTGGCATGTGGCATGGCCCCTGGATCAGGCTGGCTTATTGCCCCTGGCCCCCTGGGGTGCCGGGTTTCCATGGACAAGCATTGGGCTGCTCACACCCCAGGCTTGCAAACGCCTTGGACATTCGTGGGGGCTGTCCGACCCTGATCCAGGACCCATGCGTGGCCGCCAACCCTTTGTTCCTGTTTTCAATAAATGAGTTGTGGCCATTTTCATCCAACCACTTGTGTCTGCGTTATTGTTCTTGGTGTGGGGTGTGTCACCCTTGCACATGCAAAGAGATGTTTAAGATCATCTGGAGAGGCCCTGCTCTCGGTCCCGCCTTCTTCGCAGGCGCAACTGGCAGGGACAAGAGACAGGGCCTTTTCAGTGGTGGCTCCTCGGCTTTGGAACGCTCTCCCTAGAGACATCAGATCGGCTCCCTCCCTCCTGACATTTTGCAAGAAAGTTAAGACCTGGCTATTAGAGCAGGCGTTTACTGATGAAATATAAGGCTTAATTAGATATATGGAATGACGACGATGCGATGGAAACAGATTTCAACATGATGCTGAGGCTGCAATTGTATGTTTTTAATTATTAATTTGTTATTATATGGTCATTTTTTTGCCTTGTTGCTTGTGTTGTATTGAGGGCAGAGACTGCCTGTGTAAGCCGTCCCGAGTCGCCTTTGGGCTGGGAGGGGCAGTATAGAAACGTGACAAAGAAAGAAAGAAAGAAAGAAAGAAAGAAAGAAAGAAAGAAAGAAAGAAAGAAAGACAAGACTGTCCAGCTGATGTCCTGGACAATCCCAAATTAATTTGCTACAAACCAGGAAAAGCAGTCTTATACATCAGTCTTAGTTGGAATTTTTTTTGTTATTTTTTTCCTTTGAGAACTGCCTAATACTAAAAACCAAAGAGAAATGAAATCCGAAAAGAAATACCATGGCCTGAACCTTCTTGCGAAAATAAATAACTAATTGTAATAAAAATATCTCCATGTGAACATACTTTTTCTATCCCTGTCTTAATGCAACATCAAAGAGCCAAATTCCTACCATCAGGGTTGCATTTCTTTTCTTTTCTTTTTTTCTTTTAAAGAATTATCTTCCTGGATGTTTTCCTTCTAAAATGTTGGCCCCATTTTAATCAGTAAAACAGATGTGTCAGACATGTGGGCACCAGAGGAGCGGCTTTAAACAAACCACATGAAAACACTTCATTTTTCCACTTGTTCAGTCTTAAAACATATTGTTGAGGATGGGTCAAAGAATTAGCAGAAACTAACAGCAATATACAATGTGTTTGAGGCTTTATTCAGGATATGAAAGCTTTTTGTTTTAAATTTGCCCATTTCTCTTATTCCCTAACCCCTCATTTTCATTCTTTGGTGGCTGTTAGTCATGATTTAATACATAACTGTTCACTAACATTTCCAAAGGAAGTATGAAGTTACTGTTTTGGTTGGTGCATTTGCAGAGACTAATTATGTTTTGAATTCAGTTTTTGAAGATAGTGACTAGAGCAGGCATGGGAAAACTCAGCCCTCCAGGAATTTTGGACTTCAACTCCTACAATTCCTAACAGCCTACTGGCTGCTGGGAATTGTGGGAGTTGAAGTCCAAAACACCTGGAAGGTCAAAGTTTGCCCATGCCTGGACTAGAGTCGTATCTATCTATCTATCTATCTATGTATATATTAAAAGTCAGTGTTTGCGGCGGGGCGGTGGTGCGGTGTTGCGGAGGGAGGAATATGTGCCAGCGTTTCAATTGGTAGACACTGTGGGATTATTTGCATAAAGGACACTGATTGGCCAGCCTCAGAACTCCAACACTCTAAAGCACCAGACAGAGGGCATTGGTTGCCACTGAGAGACAATTTGCATAAAGGACTCTGATTGGCCAGCAAAACAGAATTCACCTGCATGCTTGAGTTAGCCAAATGACAGGGTTTTTTTCGGTTGGAAATGGAATGTTCATTTTCTGGGAGGTGTGAAGGTGCCAAGGAATATGCGACAGCGTTTCGATAGGTTGCCACTATGGGATTATTTGCATAATGGACTCTGATTGGCCAGCCTCAGAATTCCAACATTCTATGGCCCCAGACAGAGGGGATTGGTTGCCACTGAAATGGTATTTGCTTAAAGGACTCCGATTGGCCATCCACATTCCAACATTCTTGCAGTACCTTCACTAAGTTCCTGAGACCACTGCGAGCCACATAAACATCTGATAAGGACCAACCTTGGCACACAATGCCTTTCTAAAATAACCTGGTCTGGGCCGGGTCCCCAAGCTAGTATTATAATAAACATGGAAATATGACATGCTTTCTCTCTCCTTAGGTTTTGTTAATGAAGCTGGTTTGCTTCAAGAAATCATAGTTAAGATCAAATGCAGATCAGGCTTTGGATGAAATTCTAAACTATGGTGAATTTTTAAAAAAATGAAAGAAAAAACCCAGCATTGGCCTCATCATCTTATTTGCCAACATACAGGCCTGGTGGAATTATACCTGATTAAAACATATATTATGAAGTCTAAACACAAGCATAAAAAGGGTGGTTTTTCTCCTTTTTTGTATCAAAGTTGTTAATTGCACATTAAATTTATTTATTTATTTATTTATTTATTGGCTGTATTTAATATCACTTTCTCGCCCCTGGGAGGACTCAAAGCAGTTTACAACATACTAATGGCAAAATTCACTGCCAAACATACATGTAAAAACATTATATCTAAACAGTAACATATAACTATAAGTTAAAATCATTAAGACCATTAAACATAAGACATCAGCAACATTTCAACATTAAGACATAGCATTAAAACATCCTACCGTGTTTCCCCGAAAGTAAGACAGCGTCTTACTTTCTTTGACCCCAAATCCCCCTACGGCTTACTTTCGGGTACGGCTTACATTACCGCACCCGAAAGTAAGCCTTTCCCCTTGGCCGCCTCCTCCTCCGCTCCTCCGCCCGCCGCTTGCCTCCTCCTCCGCCTCCAGTCCCCCGCCGCCACTTGCCGCTGCCGCCGCCTCCCTCCGCTCCGGTGCCGCCTCCCCCGCCGCCGCCTCCCCGCCGCCACTTGCCGCTGCCGCCACCTCCCTCCGCCTCGGTGCCGCCTACCTCGGTGCCGCCTACCTCCGCCGCCGCTTGCCTCCGCCGCCGCTTGCCTCCGCTTGCCTCCGCTGCCGCTTGGCACCGCCGCCGCTGGCACCGCCGGGCGCTTGCCTCCTCCTCCATAGCGGCCCACGCCTCCTCCTCCATAGCGCTTGCCTCCTCCTCCATAGCGGCCCCACGCCTGCGCCAGGCGCGGCTGCG
This sequence comes from Anolis apletophallus, assembly GCA_030556195.1. Lineage (NCBI taxonomy): Eukaryota > Metazoa > Chordata > Lepidosauria > Squamata > Anolidae > Anolis > Anolis apletophallus. The sequence goes on along the minus strand of JARBWK010000014.1, from coordinate 33,432,176 downwards.
CCAGGCACTCAGGCCTTCTGCCCATGTGCGAATGTCTGCGCATGGGCGAAGGTACTGAGCGCGTCTGGCCAGCGCTGGCTACGCGCGCTGCGCAGCGCGGGCTGGGCGCTCAGGCCTTCTGCCCATGCGCAAATGTCTGCGCATGGGCAGAAGGCCTGAGCGCGCCCGCGGGCGCTAAGCGCAGCCAGCTGTTTGCAGCGCTAGCGCGCCTGCGCCAGACGCGCTCAGTACCTTTCGCCCATGCGCAGACATTCGCGCATGGGCAGAAGGCCTGGCGCGCCCGGCGGAGGAGGCGGGACCGAGGAGGAGGCGGGACTGAGTGACGTGGCGGCCGGGGGTACGGCTTACATTCGGGGTACGGCTTACATTAGCCGACCCCCCTGACACCCCCGATACGTCTTACAATCGGGGGTGTCATACTTTCGGGGAAACACGGTAGTTTAAACATTAAAATCACATGATCCAAAATCATAAACTGTAGCCATTCCAATTGTCAATTGTACATATTCCCTAGTTAATGGGGAATATGAGCAACTGACAATAACTATCCTTTTGTGCTGAATACATGGGGAATATGCTCACGCTCTTCCATAACCACTGCTACAAACACTTGGTACTTTAAAATGGGGGAAGTCTATCTATTCTGTCACTTATTTTATGGATAGGAGTGACACGGGAATTTTTATGGATTAGATGTATATTAACATTTTACTTAAATTGTACCACTTAAAAAAATATTTTCAAAAGCAGTGCACATTACATTTTCAACTACATGAGCATATTAGGGGAGCAGAAATATCACAGCACAAGTCCAAACCAAATAGAATAACCATAGAAGCAATACAACTTTCAAACCCCCTTTGAAACAGAATCAGCCTGACCTTTGTCAATGTAAACACTGCTCAGAGAAGATTGTGTGTTTTTCTTATGAGAGGTCATTGAGACAATGGTGTAGTTAGGTAATTTTAGACGGCAGTCAGTGACTTACAGAGGGATTTAAGATCATACTTTACTGAGTTTAGATTCAAAGCACATGTAATATCGAGTAAGATAATCCTTCCTCCTCCCACTCATTCCATGCTTTTAAATGACTGCATTCCTGGTTTGTTGGAATAAAAGGAGAACCCAAAAATGCAGGCAGCTGTTTTATTATATATCAACAAACCAGTAGCAGCCTTTTGTATCTCTAGAAGGTATTATTTACACCTTTACGAACAATGTAACTACCATATTGTTGCAATCCATAAAAATACTCTGGATTACAAGAAGAATATTTGCAATAATATATTGTAATTGAGAAAGTCTGTCTGTGCTGTTTCTTGAGGATCTGAGCAAAGGATGGCTAAAATCACCACCTTTCCTTCCAATGAAAAATCCCTGATACTCTACCTATGTAAGTGTTGAGTGATTTTAGCTAACCGCTGAAGGTGGGTTCAGAGCCCAGTGCACTTTGCAATTCCAAAGGCCAGATCAAGATATGTACTAGATTTGAAGGCAATGAACAAAAGTTTTACACTTTCTGGCCAGAAAGGATGTCAGTACAAAGTCTGTGCTCAAAAGGACTGATATCACACACACAGAGCATTACATTAATTTAAATCCCAAATCCATTTAAAGATCCATTCCCATGAGGTGTGGGAGTCCAGGAATGTCAAATGCTGTTGCAACTCAGACCAAGGAGACCCCCCCCCCCCCAGATCATACACACAGCAGGCAGTCTATGAAGAATAGGCTATTTAGGGTTAAAAGCAGATCAAAAGTAGAAGATATTTCCCAGGTAAAAGTACAGTTCAAATAGTTTCTAGTATCAAAAACAAGGCATAGAGCTGGATATAAAATCCCATGGAAGAACAAGGCATCAATCAGGAACAAACAGGCCCAGTCCTAGGCCAGGCAAAAGCTTGGAGACAAGATAAACATGAACACATTCCAAATGAAGCTTGAAGTCTGAAAGCTAATTTTTAGCTAGCTCTAATAAAAGAAAAAATACTTTCGATTTGCCAGCCGCCCACTCCGCCTCAAACTGACATCACGCCTAGAAGTGCGAATGTTATCCCAACGGTCAAAAAGAGTCTCAGAAGGAGCCTCATTAAAATCTCTAGGTGTCCCAATTTCAGCCTGGCTGTTATCTCCTTTCACACAGGAATGATGATCTACAACCATGGGAACGGAGCCGTTCTCAGGAGAACTAGCCTCGTCTGACATTTCACTTTGCACATCACTTTGCAGTTCAGAATTCACATCAACATCACTAGCATCCTCCTCAGCCCTAGCCATCCCATCATCCCCAACATGTACATGAATCCCAGGCTGAAATACCACAAATGCAAATTGTCTCATTAATGTAATGTCCTGTCTAGGTAATCGCAAAGAAATAGCCCAGAAAACAGAAAAGGATGCTTGGGCTGGTCTTGCCTGCAGCACATTTGCTGATGCATATCAGCCAATAACTCCAATCTCGTCAATGAAGTGAGGAAGTTTCCAAACACATGCAAGAGGATGGAGAAGAGGTTTGTCAATGGAAGGGAGTTGTGGTTACATAAACACAATAGCT